>JAYESA010000015.1:38795768-38806185 GCA_036927795.1 Iris macrosiphon | reverse complement strand
CTGATTAAATCTATCCGATTCCAACGGACCCGCATGTAACCGCTCATGTGGCCCCACAAGCAACCGCTCATGCAACAGCGCATGCGGCCGCCCATGCGCCACGCATGCGACCAGCCCATGCGACTCATGCATATCCGAGCGCATCAAATGCGCACAAGCGTCATGCGACGATGCTGACGTGCTAAGTGCGCCAACAAACACCACTTTGCGCCCTTGAGCTCGAGTCCGAGTCCGAGTCCGAGTCACTAAGCCCCTTTGAGGCTTAGCTCCTATGAAAATAATTCCAAGAGCATGACAAAAAGTATAAATGCTTTCATGAGGAGTTAATCATTTTTTTTCTTAGAAAAATACCCCACATGGCACCATGTACCCACCACACTCCAAGTGCACACCTCAACTCATACAAAGTATTATATTGAGATACCCACTTGGTGGTGTAGCTAATGTGAGACTATTTTTCTTACTCCGAAGACAAAAATACCAACAATCCCCCATATATCTCAATATATGGGTTGAGCGTTCCCCACAGTGACTGTCCATAATGCATTAGGATATATGTCGCTTCGACTTGAATCTTCCCGCTTGGGTCAAATAACAGTATGATACAAGAATGGACTAAGCCTTGAATTCTGTACCATAGTTTCAATTTTTCCCACTCACACAATGCCATCACCTGTGCTTCTGGTTGCACATTAAAGGCCCTATGCACGCCTGATTTTGGTGTATGTATCTTGGGCGTCTACGAGTTTATCTTCGAGAGACGACCTATATCTCTTTCTATACACTCTAGGTGAGTTCTTTTAAAGAGTCCTTGGCATGAAGCATTGTGCTTTCTTGCGGTGCTACGCCGTTATGACATGGCCTTCTGCCGAGGTTCACCCCCTCATGTGGTGTCATCCACTGTAGCACGAGGATCACTCCCTCTTTGTAGTGCCAAATTATCCAGCATGAAGCCTTGCGCTTCCTTTGCAGTGTTATGCCGCTGTGACATGGCTCGCAAAGCCGAGGTTCACTCCCTCGTGTGGTGTCACACCACTGTAACATAAGATTCACTCCCTCTTTGTAGTGCTACATACTACTCTTCATTCTACGGCATTAGGCTACCTGCCTATGTGCGGTGCTACGCCGCTGTGACATGGCCTTCGGTGGAGGTTCACTTATGTGCGGTGCTACGCCGCTGTGACATGGCCTTCGGTGGAGGTTCACTACCTCGTGTGGTGTCACGCCACTGTAGCATGGGATCTCAGTCCCTTGTAGTGCTGATACTACGTGCTTCATGCAAAGCACACCGGACATTCACTCTGCCCGAGAACTCATTAAGGCGTCAAATCCATCATTCCATAGAAAATTATTCTACCCAAAGAATAATGAGTAGATAACAGTAGTTCTGGGTCTGTAACTGCTCAATGTCTCTAAGGACTATCCACTGTTCCTGATATTCTTTCAGTCAATGGTCCTCCCTTGAACCAATAGCTAGATGCCTAGTAGATTTCTTTTTGAACTAAAAGCCTAAAACTAAATGGTAGGATTATAAAGACACAATATAAGAGGTCCTCCAAGCCCATATATGCTGTGTCCTTGACTATATACGGTGTTACGCCGCTGTGACATGACCCAAAATCGAGGTTCACTCCCTCTTGTGGTGTCACATCACTGTAACATGGAGTACTACCCTCCTTTATAGTTCTTGGGATCAGCTGGCGCTGAAGGCCTTACATGAACGGATCTGTCAGACCCTCTTGGCTCCGATCATCAAACACTGTAATGATCAATGCTAGCTGCGCTCATTCAGTGTCCTGTACTGGCCCTTGAAGCCTATCATGAACAGATCGCCAGATTTGCCTGACTCCGATCATTAAAGCACTGTAATGATCCACGCAATCTGCGCTCATTCAGTGTCCTATATTTTATCCACATAGTTCTCTTTAAACCATTGAAGAGATGAACATATGCCACTGCTACAGCTTTCTGGTTTTTTCAGTATGTCGGTATTATCCGAATCTGTGTACTAACCATAGAAAGATCATCTGAGAGCTTCCAGAGCTATTCTGCTTTACTTGCTGCAGCTTGATAGTGCAAAGAACTCTGATAGTAAAGACTGCTTCTTCGATTTCCATGATATAGCAGCACCCCCTGGAGAAGTCACGTCCTCCTGTGGTTCTTTCACTCTTCTTTTTCGAGCACCAACTGGCATCACCGAAGCCTTCCTTCATATCTGGATAACTGTTGTAGCACAAGATATACTACTGAGTTATCCTGAGAATTCTGACAACTTGCTTCACATCTTTCAATGTTTAACACATATACTGCTTGTGAACTAACTCAGCATCCCTACAGCAAAAGCTATGTCAGACCTGGTGGTACATGCAGCTTAAATAATTCACCTGGTGATGCTCGAGTACACCAACTGTCTGATATTTTTTCTTGGATTTGGCTTTAGATTCATGTCACACATGGGGAGTATCGTCCTTGATGCCCAAAGCGTGTGATCAATATTTTATGCTGAGAGCTTGTGACTAAGCAAGCCCACCTGGCATCCGAATTATCTTATATCTTCATGATGACATCCGCAATCCCATGTCCTGAGTTTGGACAAAAATGACATCTTTGTTCTAGTGACACTTCTATGTCCACAACTGGGACTAGCAAGTCGTCCACATAGATAGAAACAATGACTCCTCCATTATCAGCGAACTTTGTGTATACACGCTTGTCCGTCTCGCTGATCCTACAATAACTTTGACTAGATGACTTGTCAAACTCCTGCTGCCACATCCTGAGAATTGCTTCAGGCCGTATCGAGATGTCACCAACTCGCAGACTGTCTTCAAACATGAATGACAATAATTCTGACTGTTGTCTGTGAATCTTTCATGTCTGTCTTCCTCCAAGACTTGTTGTCTTCCCATTATCTGATAAATAATCAGCTTGTGAATAGCAGCTACGACAATCATCATCCTGATCTATGACACCCTCATCGAGGTGCCAAAGAACTCAATCCCCTATTGTCTGAGAAAATTCCTGGGCAGATAGCCTTGCCTTGAACTCAACTGTTCTTTCTTCTTTCATCTTTATCGACTTGAAGATCTGATAAGCATCTGATTGGTTTAACTCCTTTAGGAAGATTGACCAACACCCAAGTATGGTTGGAGATTATTGAGTCATACTCATTATTTATAGCATTCCTCCAAAAAATAATATCTCTGGTCTTCATCGCCTCATCATAGGTAAGCGGATCTGCTTCCACATAATAGGTGACAAAATTTTGTCTGAAGTCCTTCACTTCCCTCACTTACTTAGATACTGGATCTGCAAGTTCTGGTTCGATCGTTGTCGTTGGGATGACAACTTCTTTTTGGACTACATCTTTGTTAGAAGCTTCAGCCTCCTGTGCACCCACACTATTTTTTGGAATATCCGCGATAACAATGTTCTTGTGCCTTGCAAATTTATCTTCGAAGAGTTCTGTGTCGCGAGCTTCAATGATATAATTTGATTCGATATCAAGAAATCTTCGAGCATCACTCTTCTCAGTATCACCCTGAAAGATTGTCTTCGTAGTCCTTGATTCCAGCTTCTGTCATAAAGATCTGACAGAGCATTTATTGCCCTGACCGCCTCGAGAATTGTGAGGATGACGACAACTCACAAAAAGACGAAAAGTCACGTCAGACATTAATGACTTCATCAGATGCACAAAGCCACGTGTCCAACATTCTGCGGCCTCGCCTCTCTGCGGCTTCTATCATGACCCAGAACTGATGTAGGACGCGAGTAGTGAATAACATCCAGCCTACGCCGCAGCATCGGCGGTAGAATACTGTTTGGATAAACTATCTATCTAGCAATAATGATCATCAAGATATATAATGCCACCAATGAAGTATAAATACTCAATCATAGATCTATAAGATGGACAATCGCACGAATATGATATAAATAACGAAAAAGTCAAATACAACTCATAAGACAAAATAGTATCCACTGAGTCATCAAAAATAATAAGAAATATTAATGTCAAATGCTGGAGACAAATCCAGTACAATAAACCTACCTACTGAGCTACAAGTACTGGTCGTCTGTCTCAACCGGGATGAGACCCTCCTGTGCCAAAGTCTCTGGTTCTATGCCAACTACGTCCTGAGGCCCGTAGTGAGTGGGATACTACTCTTCAGTGTCATCTGGAAAAAATATATCCAGTCAGGAAAGGAGCCAAGTACATCTCTAACAGCAGTTCCAATAAATGATAAAAACTATGTAATAGTAAATAGAGTGAATGTAAAAGATGCAATATACAAGTACAAGAGATATACAAAATAGGAATACTGGAATTAAATACAAAAAATGAGCATCATAAATATGAGCAAGGAATACTACTACTATGCGAGTGAGTACCAGCTTCAATATGTGATCGGCTTGGGAACTTACACAAGGATTAGGGCCTAGTTAATCATACGTGAGGTGTATGATCAATACTCACAAGGAAATGCACAAGGAGGGGTATGATCACATATCTACACTAACACTCTCCGTCCCGACTGGTATAGTGGATCCAACCATGGTACGTTATGACACAGAATTCACTGGGTAGGTAGATGGTCTCCCCAAGAATCAGTGTCTGTACATGTACAAGAAGAATGAGGAACAAGGCAATGTACTACTCAACTACGTATCCGTGTCAAAATATGACATGTGTATCACCCGTGTCAAAGAAAAAAATCCGTATCACCAAATTATTGTGATACGGCCTACACGTATCCAATTATGGATATGGCACTAGTCTTACACAACCAAACACATGTCAATTTGGTCTAATTGACCTATTGACAAATATATTATGTGTCAATCTCGAAATTCTTCCAAAATTGGCCCAAAATATACCATAACTTCCTCCATAGGCCTCCTATGAATCTAATTTCACTTCCTATGGGTAGCCTTAGTACATGAGAGGGTTCATAATGATTAAAATACAGATTTAGAGTCTAATTAAAGAGGAAAAAATAAATTATACCTATTGGAAGATGGATTTTCAATGCAAGTCTCCAAAAGAGTGTCAAGAGCCTTCTATTTGTGCTCCTTCCTCCTCCTTATAGATCATTGCCTCCTCCTTGTTCCAATATCCTCTAATGGTGAGTAGAGAAGGAATTAGGAAGGAATTTGGGTAGGGATTGGTGTAGGGATGGAGGAATTTGGAAGAGAAATTTTTTAGATCTAGAATTAAAATAAAATGAATGAAGAGAGAGAGAGTCTCTCTCCTTCCCCCTCTATGGCCGACCCTTGCTTGAGATGCAAACAAGTATGAAAATTCTAAAATATCCCCATAGGCTTTTCTTGAAGGAACTAATTAAGGAAGGAAGGTTCTAATCCAATTGGTTTAACTAATTAAGTCATTCTCTTAATGAATGTGCTAACTATTGGGCTCAAGTCTAACTAGAATTAATGTTGGTTTATGAGTCAAGTCTAATCTAGTTAGGTCTACTAATACAAGTCCAAACTATAAAATATAATATCTAATAATAAATACAATAAATAATATACCACATGCATATTAGTTAATAATTTATAAAATGACCAAAATATCACTTTCCTAGAAAATATGGTAGTGACAAGTCTATCCCCCTTAAAATAATTTCGTCCTCGAAATTCAAAGACAAAACTAACCTTAGAAATAACAAGAAAGAACATACCTTAAGGCACAAACATATATGGGTATCGCTCTCGCATTTCATCATCCATCTTCCAAGTTTACTCTCCCGGAGAGTGATGCCTCCATGCGACGCGTACCAAAGAAATGGTCTGGTTCCTCAACACCTTCTCTCTCTGATCCAGAATCTCAACTAGTTGTTCTGAATAGCTAAGAGTAAGGCCCAACTCTATCTTCGAGTGATCCAATATATGACTAGGATCCGCCACGTACCGTCTCAACTACGACACGTGAAACACGTTATGAACTCTCTCCAATGCAGATGGCAAGGCTAGTCTGTAAGCAACTGTACCGACCCTCTCGAGAATACTGAAGGGTCCAATAAATCACGGACTAAGTTTTCCGTCTCCACCAAAATGAATCGTGCCTTGTGTCAGAGAAATCCTTAGAAACACCATACCTCCAACCTAGAACAAAACACAACCTTAAGAACTTAATCTATAACAAACAAACAATATCAACACAAAATAAACCTAAAACTATACCTCAAACTCCAAGAGTCTCAGGTGGCTATCGGCCCAATATCGCTGTTTGTCCTGTGCCACTCGAAGTCTCTCTCTGATCAGCTTAACCTTCTTCGCTGTATTCACAACCATCTCTGGTCCCAATAAGGCTCTCTCGCC
This sequence comes from Iris macrosiphon, assembly GCA_036927795.1. Classification (NCBI taxonomy): domain Eukaryota; kingdom Viridiplantae; phylum Streptophyta; class Magnoliopsida; order Asparagales; family Iridaceae; genus Iris; species Iris macrosiphon. The sequence goes on along the minus strand of JAYESA010000015.1, from coordinate 38,799,858 downwards.
AACATTATCCCAGGTTAACGGAGTGCGACATCTCCGGCCGTATAGAGCCTCAAATGGTGACATCTCTGTGCTGGCATGGTAGTTGTTATTGTAAGCAAACTCTACCAAATATAGATGATCCTCCTAAGATCCCCCAAAATCTAATACACAGGTGTGCAACATATCCTGAATGGTCATCTCTGACTGTCCATCCGTCTGGGGGTGATATGCAGTACTGAACTTGAGCTGGGTGTCCAAACTCGCCTGCAAACTCCTCCAAAAAAAAGAAGTAAAATGACTATTTCGATCCGAGACTATGAAAGTCCGGACAAACCCCATGTATCATGACGATCTATCTCATATACATCTTTTTCAGCTTCTCCGTAGACAAACCCACCTTAAAAGGCAAAAAGTGGGCCGACCTGGTCAACCTGTCAACGATGACCCAAATCGCGTCTTTCCCTCCTGGAGATTGTGAAATTTCGGACACAAATCCATAGTAATGTGCTCGCACTTCCACTCTGAAATGGGTAATGGTTGAAGTAAACCACCTGGCCTCTGCCTCTCGGCTTTCATCTGCTGGCACACTAAGCATCTGGATACAAACTGTGCCACCTCCCTCTTTATGCCATATTACCACACACTCTCTCACATATCCCGATACATCTTGTTAGCACCTGGATGCATGGAATACTGAGAGCGATGCGCTTTCTGCAATACCTCCTCACGCAGCTCCCCACTAGGCACACATAATCTAGCACCATACCGCAAAGAACCATCCTCAGCAATGGTAAAATTATCCTCTAATCCTGCTTTCATCTGAGCTCTGATGCTCCTCAGAGATACATCCTCATACTGGGCTGCCTTGATCCTATCCATCAACTTTGAGTGTATCTGCAACCCCTATATCTGTATGGCAAAACCAGAGACTATCACCTCAATGCCCAAGCTTTTTAGATCCTCTAACAAATATCGGTCCTGCATCAAAAATATAGCAATCAGATACCTGCTCAAGGCATCAGCAACTACATTAGCTTTTCTCGGATGATACTGTAAGGATATGTCAAAATCCTTCATCAGTTTCAGCTACCGACACTGCCTCATATTCAACTCCTTCTGAGTGAAATATACTTCAAGCTCTTGTGGTCTATAAAGATCTCCATACGCTCTCCGTACAGATAGTGTTTCCATAACTTCAAGGCAAAGATGACTGCTACCAACTCCAAATTGTGGGTAGCATAATTCTTCTCATGAGGACGCAATTGCCTAGATGCATAGGCAATCACTTTTTCGTTTTGTTGAAGAATACAACCCAACCATTTCTCCATCACTATAGATAGTTAAACCTCCAGACCCTGATGGAAACATCAAAATAGGGGCAAACATTAACCTCTTCTTCAATTCCTCAAAAGTAGCCTCTTCTGTCCAAACAAACTCCGTGTCCTTCATGGTGAGTCTGGTCATCGGTTCAGCAATCCTCAAAAAATCTTGCATAAACTTTCTGTAGTAGCCTGCCCGACCCAATAAACTTCTGATCTCTGCTACTGAACTTGGGGTCTTCCAAGACTCTACCGCTGTAATTTTATTCGGATCCACTAAAATTCTATCACCAGTCATAACATGTCCTAAGAACTCCACATTGTCCAGAAAGAACTCACACTTGGATAGCTTTTCATACAACTTCTCCTTCCTCAGCACATCCAACACAATCCGTAGATGCTCCTCGTGCTCCTCGTATGTCTTCGAGTATATGAGTATGTCATCGATGAATATCACCACGAACTTGTCAAGGTATTGGTGGAACACCTTGTTCATCAAATTCATAAATACCGTCGGGGAATTAGTAAACCCAAACGACATCACCATGAACTCATACTAGCCATATTGAGTCCTAAAAGTAGTCTTCGGAATGTCCTCCCATTTTACTTTTACCTGGTGGTAGCCTGATCTCAAGTATATCTTGAAAAATACCTTGGTGCCACTCAATTGATCGAACAGATCATCAATCCGTGGTAATGAATATTTATTCTTGATAGTGAGACTATTTAATGCCCAATAATCGATGCACATGCGCACCAATCCATCTTTCTTCAGTACAAATAATACCGGGGCTCTCCATGGTGAAGAACTTGATCTGATAAACCCCTTATCCTGCAGTTCATCCACTTGCTTCTTCAGCTCGACCATCTCGCTGTTGTTCACTCTATAGACATGCTGTGAAATTGGCTCTACACCTGGCACCAAGTCTATAGAGAACTCAATATCTCAATCTGGTGGCAATCCTGGTAATTCTTCAGAAAATACATCCAAGAATTTTGCTTTCAAAGGATGCATCAACTTCTTGTCTTCCACCATAGATCCACATATAATGTCTTCTCTCTGCTCTGCAGCTCCTCTAGCAAACTCAAACTCTGGCTCTCCTGGCAGGCTAAATAAAACTCTGCCTCCTCTGCAATCTATACTAGCATGGTGTCTACTCAACAAATCTATCTCCAGTACAATGTCATAACTCGAAAGTGGTATTACAAGTAGATACACACTCAGCTCCCGGCCTCCCAGAGTAACTCTTCGATCCTTGCAAATATCAGTAACCAGGATAATGCCTCCCCCGGTCATGATCTTGCAAGTCCTAAGCAAAGACTCAGCTACCAAATGATGCTTCAGAACAAAAGAAACAGATACAAAACTATGGGAAGCACCACTATCAAACAATGTTAAAGCTGAAATAGAATCAAGGAGAACAAAACCTGCAATGATATCTCCATTGGGCTCGACCTCCTCGACCGTCATAGCAAACGGTCGTCCCTGAGGTGCACCCTCCTGATGCTGGTGCTGGGCATAACGCTGCTGCTAGGTCGGAAGCAGTAGTCCTGTCACTACCATATTTCTAGAGTAGGGGCATTGTTGTCATTTGTAATATTTATATATATGGTATTTATAGATACATATATGTATAATATGTTATATTAATAGTATTAAGGATATGGGTTAGTAGGCTAGACTTGATGTGACTATTAGACTCAACCTTAGACTAGACATTTTGAACCCACTAGTTAATCCCTATCCATTTAATTATAAATTTGTTAAACCCTCACTTATGATTAAATTCCACTTATTTGAATAACTCTTCATGACTAACTATAGGGCATTTAGGACTTTATGCATTGCTAGCCCTAGGTCCTCATGTGGCAGGCCTATATAGGAGAGAGGGAGCCTCCCTCTAGTTCATTCATGGCTCATAAAAAACCCTAGAAGTAGTTCTTCCCCAAACCCCTTCTCTTTTCTCCACCAAATTTCAGAAATTAAATTCCAATCCCTCTCATTTTTCTCATCTAAAAAATCTAGAAGCTTAGGTTTCAAGGAGCTTGGGAGAAGAAGAAGTTGCATTGGGAATCCATCTCCCAATAGGTGAAAATCTGAAATCTCTCATTTAAATTCTTTTTTATTTATTTTGTTGGCCATTAGGAGCCCACTCATAGTTTAGGAACACCCTCAAGGAGAGAAAATTTGTCTCTATTGGTTCCGTAGTGTTTTCTTCATGAGATTTTGTTCATAGTTTGGGATTTTTGTGTTCATGGGTGTATTTTCTCTTTTCTTCAATACAACTAATTATAATAGTTATAAATAGATATATTTAATGTGTATTAGTATGTTTTATGGGTTATTAAGGTTTTTGGAATATAGGTTGGCGATGTATCATAGAGTTTCTCATGGGTGCACTCAAAGTGTATGATAAATTGACTAGAAGAGGTGTATTTATTAGTATATGTTATTCACACAATATTGTGTGTGTGTGTGTGTATATATATATATATATATATATATATATATATATATATGCACCTATATTTTGGTGTGTGGGTTGGTGTTTGTGCACATACAAGGGAGAAGGAGGAGTGACAAAACTATGTACAGTGCACAAAAATTTGTGAGGGGTCGGGTTTCCTATGTGCTAGTGTGTATAGAGTGGATGGTGTAGTCTAGTATGCACAAATCCTGTGTATATGCAGTTTTTGCCATAGCGATTAGCTGTTGTGTTGTTGGTGATGGTCGGGGTATTGCAGCTATGGCAGTAGGTGCCAGGAGACTCGAGCAGTGAACTATTTAAGGG